>CM022303.1:58090531-58136355 GCA_011799875.1 Thinopyrum elongatum
CCGCGCGGTCGCAATCCACACTCGGTTGGTCACCTTCCCACTCAGGCCGCGCGTGCGTTAGCCACTCGGTTGGTTCACCTCATCACCACTCGGCCGCCTCGCGCGTCGACAAGTGGTAGGTAACATAATCACAGAATAGGACGCCCACACCGCCCCGCCCATAACCGCGCGTTCGCTATAGAGTCGGTCACTATCAAATCAACCACTCGGCGCCTACGGCGTAGCCTCTGGTCGGTCACAACATCACCATGGGCCAGACCACGCGCGCTGCCTCTTGTTTGGTCACCTCATCAACACTCGGCCGCCAGGAGCGCGCCACTGGTGTTGGAGTCTCAACACTCACACCAACTCGCAGTTCCAAACGTCCGGCGCGTCGCACTTGGTTGGTAACCTCATTAACCACTCTGGCCGCCCACGCGCGTCGCACGTGGTTGGTCACCTCATCCCGCCCTCAGGGCCCGCCGAGTGTGGCCACTGGTTGGTCATCTCCACACTACGCAGGCCGCCCCCGAGCGTCGACACTTGGTTGGTCACCTCATCACCACTCGGCCGCCCCGCGCGCCGCCAATGTTGCGTAGCTCATCAACCACCGGGCGCCACGGCGTCGCCACTCGGTTGGCACCTCATCCCAACTCGGCGCCGCCGTATGTGCGTCGCCACGCGGTTGTTGGTCACCTCATTTCACCACTCGGCCGCCACCGGCGAAGTCGCCCCTGGTCGGTACACCTCATCACGACATCGGCGCCACCGCGCGTCACCTCTAAGGTCGGTCACCTCAACAAATAACACTGGCCGCCCCGCGCGAGCTCTGGTCGGTCACACTAATACCACTGGGCCGCACAGATGCCGCTGTGCCTCTTTTGGTCACCTCATCACCACTCGGCCCCGCTCCGCCCGGTCGCCCCTTGGTCGTGTACCTCATCACCACTCGGCCGACCGCGCGTCGCCTCTGGTTTGTCGGTCACCTCGATCGACTCACTGGTCGCGCCGGCGCAGCCTGCAGAAGAACGCCTCTCGCACTGGATTGGTCGCGGGCCGCCTCACCTTGCGCTGGATCCGAGTCAAAGCCGTTCGCCGCCGCTGCGTGGCTGACCAGGGAGCTCTGCGCCCCTCACTCTCCTTCTAATCTTAATTCCTTCCATTTATGTCCTGCATGCAGGAGATAAATTGCCGTGGGAAACGTTCATTACGTGCATGAATGGCTCTAACTCTGGTCTTAATTAGCGCTCTCTTGCATGCAGATTCTGCGCACACGTCCTGGACATGGGACAACTCCTTCAATGCGTAATTACCAAGGATTTATTGCTCCATGACTCTGTACCAAGTCGACCTCATCGTCTGCCCACCGACGCCCAGCTCCAGCGCCGTCGCTGCTGGCTAACTCCGCTGCATGGTGTCCATGGCGCTAGCAGCCGCCCGCCTCCAGCGGGCGGAAGCAGTGCTCGTTCGCTCATGGGCACTTCACGCCGAACCTCACCAATGCCTCCGAGCCAACACTCCGAGTCGGCCTGCCCAACCAATCTCCACACCGATCGAATCGCAGCCTAGCTGAGTAGCTATGGTTCACTCGGATGGGCAGGAACACTCGGACCAGGCGTACCACTCAAAGGGCCCTCGTTTGGCCATGAAGCCCCTGGGTTCACTCGGCCGGTGTAACATCCAGAAAAAATCGACAACAAATACAACCGCGAACTTACAGGACCAAGGTTGACTCGGATGGACTTTGTCCAGTTGGATGGAACGAATACAACATCCAGCCGCATCTTCATCCACGAGGACACACCACGGTCAACTTCCTCGCATCTCATCACAGCCCACCCTGCGCGCCGCCAAGGCGGTCGGACGCGTCTTCATCGACTTTGCCCATTTGGCCGCACAGCGGCACGTCAAGCGGTTGGGTACATCTTCGACAACGTGCTCGACTCGGTCACCCTGCGCGCCGCCAAGCGGTTGGGCGCGTCTTCATCAACTTGCCCATTCGGGCCGCACAGCGCACCGTCAAAGCGGTTGGGTACATCTTCGACAACATGCTCGACTGGACACCCTGCGTGCCGGCAAGCGGTTAGGCGGCGGTCTTCATCAACTTGCCCGTTCGCCGCCCCGCGCATCGCCACTCGGTTGGTCACCTACATCACCACTCGGCCCCCGTCGGCGCCATCGCTTGGTCACTCATCACCACTCGGCCGCCCCGGGCGTCGCCACTCGGTTGGTCACCTCATACACCACTGGGGCCCCGCCCACCGCGCGTCGCCACTCGGTTGGTCACCTCATCACCACTCGGCCGCACCGCGCGTCGCCACTCGGTGGGTCACTCATCACCAATCGGCCCGCCCGTGCGTCGCCACTCCGTTGGCACCTCATCACCACTCGGCCGCCCGCCCGTCGCCACCGGTGGTCACGTCATCCACCCCTCGGCCGCCCCCGCCGTCGCCACTCGGTTGGTCACTCATCACCACTCGGCCGCCCGTCGTCGACACTCGGGTTGGTTCACTCATCACCACTCGGCCCCCGCGCGTCGCCACTGGTTGGTCACCTCATCACCATCGGCCGCCCGCGCGTCGCAACTTGGTTGTCACCTCATCACCACTCGGCCGCCCGCGCGTCGACTTGGTTGTCACCTCATCACCACTCGGCCGCCCCGCGCGCAGCCCCCTTTGTCGGTCACCTCATCACGACTCGGCCGCCCCCCGGCGTGCCTCTTGGTCGGTCACCTCATCACCACTCGGCCGCCCGCGCGTCGCACTCTGTCGGTCACCTCATCACCACTGGTCCGCCCCGCGCGCTGCCTCGTGATGGTCACCTCATCACCACTCGGCCCCCGGCTCGTCGCCACGTGTGGTCACCTCATCACCACTCGGCCGCGCCGGCGCGTCGACACTTGGTGGTCACTCATCACCAACTCCGGCCGGCCCCGCGCGTCGCCACTTGGTTGGTCACCTCATCACCACTCGGCCGCCCCCGCGCGTCGCCACTGGTTGGTTCACTCATCACCACTCGGCCCCCCGCGCGTCGCCACTTGGTTGTCACCTCATCACCCATGGCCGCCCCGCGCGTCGCCATTGTTGTTGGTCATCTCATCACACTCGGCCGCCCCCGCGCTTCGCCTCTTTGGTGGTTAATCTCTTCACCACTCGGCCGCCCCGCGCGTCACCACTTGGTTGGTCACCGCATCACCACTCGGCCGCCCCATGCGTCGCCATTCGGTTGGTCACCTCATCACCACTCGGCCGCCCCACGCGTCGCCACTCGGCGGGACACATCTACATCAATCGGCCGCCACGCGCATTGCCATCGGTTGAACACTTCTTCACCACTCGGCCACTCGCGCGCTTTCAGACAGCTAAGTCATTCTACATGCACTACATTCTGTTATTTCCACGTTCTCGAGTATCCTGTAATTCACACTTCACGATCACTCGGAGGCCACGCCACCGAGTGAACCTCTACGCTCGGCTGCTTATTTTCACATACTTGCTTAGTACTGGTGATGTGACTGCCGAGTCCAACTTCCATTTTTTCGCAGACATCATTCACGAACACCATGTGTCATTCTTCATTTCGAGTTTGCATCGGTCCTCCGGGGCTGCAACTCAGTCGAAACACTACGTTTCCGTTTTATTTGAGCCAGTACTCCAACGAGTTCAGTCGGATCCTTCACTTCGACAAGTTCGAAAGGATCCTTAGCTCTTCCAGACTCTTGCTGGTTAACCAGCAAGCCCCTTGCACTCTCAGTGGGTGTCTATGGGTGTTATTCACACAAATGATTTCAGCACACATCAAATTTCCTCGAGAAATTATTACGTTGGCTTGTGCTATTTTTCATACACAAGTTACGCGACCACTCGACGGCCCTATGCGCCAACTTCATCACTACTCGGACTCGGTCACCGTACCGATCCTAGCGCACCACAACACCGACCTTGTCGCTCTGTTGACTTCAAACACATCCGGCCAACCCCTCTGTGGTATCCTCTTCATCGTATATATAATATAGACCTCGTCAGGCATAAGACAGATAAGTCACTTTTGTAATCAAACTGCACACTTCACTCCGTTACGAGTTTGCCTCTTTTGAGCATCACTCAGAAGCTCCTCCTCATCTTTACCCGAGTCCGACTCGATGAATTACAATTTATCCATTCAAAACTATATTTCTCATATTCCGACAATTCCATCGTCAAAGTCTGTAGTACGCTCGGGGGCTACAGCTCATTCAGAACCACATTCTCCTGAGTGGTCAAGTACTTCATCACCAGTCGGATCCTTCACTTCAACGAGTGCAGTCAGATCCGCTACTTCGACAAGTTTCATAATCACTCAGACACTCTGCGTGCCATCTTCATTCCTACTCAGACTCAGCTGTCACGCCGGTCTTGTTTCGTCGCAACCACACTACACCGACCTCGTCGCTACATCACCCTCGAAAGCATATGGCTAACTCCTTTGAGGACCATTTTTTGCCACTCGACTGCCTTACACGTCATCACTCGGCCGCCCCGCGCGTCGCCACTCGGTTGTGCACGTCTTCACAACTCGGCCGCCCCGCGCATCGTCACTCGGTTGTGCACGTCTTCACCACTCGGCCGCTCCGCACGTCGCCACTCGGTTGTGCGCGTCTTTACCACTCGGCCGCTCCGCGCGTCGCCACTCGGTTGTGCACATCTTCATCATTCGACCACCCCGCACGTCACCACTCGGCCGCTCCGCGCGTCGCCACTCGGTTGTGCACGTCTTCACCACTTGGCCGCCCCGCGCGTCGTCACTCGGTTGTACACATCCTCGCCCCTCGGTCGCCCCATGCGTCACCATTGGTTGGACATGTCTTCACCCCTACACCCCCAGCAAGGGAACGACTAAGTTACTTATATGAACAAACCTCGTACCGCACTCTGTAGCGAACTTTCCTCTCTCTCACACACATTGTAATCTCCGGATACATACTCAGATAAAACAAAGCCTCTCCGGAGCACGAGACGTAGGGCTGTTATCTCCACCGTGAGAGGCCCGAACTCGCTAAAATTACCGTGTCACCCATATGCATCTCGATAGATCATGCTCCTTTACCCTATCCCTTATTACTGTCGGAATCGTTCCCACGACAGTTGGCGCCCACCGTGGGGCATGGCGTCTATTGAGCCATGATGCATATGGTTTTTTTTTATTCATCTATGTATAATTTCCTGTTCATCCTGATCGGATTGTTCATCTTCGCAGCAAGTAACTGAAGCACCTCAAAAGGAGAGGATAAGATACATCTTGACCTGACGCTGCAGGCGCCCATCGGGATCAACAACAAAAACTTGAAATGAAGAGATCAGACAAGAGACGAGGAAGGGAAAAGGGCATCGACGTGCTGCGCAAGGGTCGTGGCCATCGCCCTCACGCACGGCCGCCATCTCGCTGGACTGCGCCTCCTGCTTCCTCTTCTCAGTCGACCTGAACCCACCCATCATCCGGCTGCAGCGATCACAAGCGCTCAGCAGTCCATCTGGCGGCGCAGGCGCTCGGCCGTGGTCGTTGCGACGTGCGCGTAGGCCTGGAGCGGCAGTGGCCTCTCCGCGACGGCCTGACACGGCGCGCTGCAGCGGCGTCCCTTGTCAGCCACGGCGCGGGGACCTCCGCGGTCGAAGCACGATCCTGACGCGGCGTTGAGGTCGGGGCTGTCCACGTCCTCGACCACAGCAAGATGGGAGCTGCCGGATCGACTCGTCGCCGCCTCAAGCTCCGCCCGCGCGCAGCCTTGCAGAAGAACGCCGTCTCGCACTTGGATTTGTCGCGGGCCGCCTCACCTTGCGCTGGATCCGAGTCAAAGCCGTCGCCGCCGCTGCGTGGCTGACCAGGGAGCTCTGCGCCCCTCCACTCTCCTTCTAATCTTAATTCCTTCCCATTTATGTCCTGCATGCAGGAGATAAATTGCCGTGGGAAACGATTCATTACGTGCATGAATGGCTCTAACTCTGGCTTAATTAGCGCTCTCTTGCATGCAGATTCTGCGCACACGTCCTGGACATGGGCAACTCCTTCAATGCGTAATTACCAAGGATTTATTGCTCCATGACTCTGTACCAAGTCGACCTCATCGTCTGCCCACCGACGCCCAGCTCCAGCGCCGTCGTGCCTGGCTAACTCCGCTGCATGGTGTCCATGGCCGCTAGCAGCCGCCCGCCTCCAGCGGAGGAAGCAGTGCTCGTTCGCTCATGGGCACTTCCACGCCGAACCTCACCAATGCCTCCGAGCCCAACACTCCGAGTCGGCCTACCCAACCATCTCCACACCGATCGAATCGCAGCCTAGCTGAGTAGCTATGGTTCACTCGGATGGGCAGGAACACTCGGACCAGGCGTCCACTCAAAGGGCCCTCGTTTGGCCATGAAGCCCCTGGGTTCACTCGGCCGGTTAACATCCAGAAAATCATCGATAACAAATACAACCGCGAACCTACAGGACCAAGGTTGACTCGGATGGACTTTGTCCAGTTGGATGGAACGAATACAACATCCAGCCGCATCTTCATCCACGACGGACACACCACGGTCAACTTCCTCGCATCTCCATCACTAGCCCACCCTGCGCGCCGCCAAGCGGTCGGACGCGTCTTCATCGACTTGCCCATTTGGCCGCACAGCGCACCGTCAAGCGGTTGGGTACATCTTCGACAACATGCTCGACTCGGTCACCCTGCGCGCCGCCAAGCGGTTGGGCGCGTCTTCATCAACTTGCCCATTCGGCCGCACAGCGCACCGTCAAGCGGTTGGGTACATCTTCGACAACATGCTCGACTCGGTCACCCTGCGTGCCGTCAAGCGGTTGGGCGCGTCTTCATCAACTTGCCCGTTCGGCCGCCCCGCGCATCGCCACTCGGTTGGTCACCTCATCACCACTCGGCCGCCCCGCTCGGCGCCACTCGCTTGGTCACCTCATCACCACTCGGCCGCCCCGCGCGTCGCCACTTGGTTGGTCACCTCATCACCACTGGGCCGCCCCGCGCGTCACCAGACCTCGTTTTGGGTCACCTCATCACCACTCGGCCGCCCCGCGCGTCGCCACTCGGTTGGTCACCTCATCACCGCCTCGGCCGCTCCGCGCGTCGCCAGTCAGTTGTGCACATCTTCATCATTTGACCACCATGCACGTCACCACTTGGCCGCTCCGCGCGTCGCCACTTGGTTGTGCACGTCTTCACCACTTGGCCGCCCCGCGCGTCGTCACTCGGTTGTACACATCCTCGCCCCTCGGTCGCCCCACGCGTCACCATTGGTTGGACATGTCTTCACCCCTACACCCCCAGCACGGGAACGACTAAGTTACTTATATGAACAAACCTCGTACCGCACTCTATAGCGAACTTACCTCTTTCGAGCATCACTCGGGGGCTATGCCACAGCCATGGGCCATGCCGCCCTCAGGGGTTACGCCCATTTGATCAACCTATTGATCACATCAGGATCATTTTTCTGACCATACACGCTCGGTCCGCCGAAGATTTATAAGGGTAGCACCGTCCACTCGGACGATCGCCCAAATCATTACCTGGAGTCATCTTCGGGACTACAAAAGGGTGAAAATGACGCTCCTCTACGGATACACTTGGCCCTTATTCTAGGCTCCAAGGCATCAGTTTCACAAACTTGGACTCAGAGATGGCATGTGTTGGTGTTCCCCCTGGATAAAGTGTGGCCTCTCTCCGGAGAGTCAGTCCACGTGCTAGCCTTGCCACTCGAGTTTCATGGCACGTCCGCATCGGACCACTAGTCTATCTCCTCCGGGAGACATACGAGTGCCACCAAGGTTTTCCTCGCGGTCAACATACCCCGATCAGTCGGGAAGCACGTCCACTCGGACAAATCCCCCTTTCATGCAAAAGGGTGAAAACGAAGCTCCTCTTCGGATACAATGTACTCTTACAAATACCCCTTTCATTCAAAAGCTAACGGTCAATGAAAGTACTACTGGAACGAGTATTCCTAGCAGTGTCCAACTTTTCTCTCCAGTCGGCAGTTTCAAGACCGAAGTTATTTACTGTGCTGAGTGCACGAAGATTCACTTGCTTGACCCACTTCCACGATGAATTTTCTTACCGTGCCAAGTGCATGAGGATCAGTCCGACTGATTCAGCTCCAGGCTGAACTTATTTACCATGCCGAGTACATGATGACCCATTCCGAATGCATGAAGACCCGCCACAGTTCTAGGCTGAAGTCATTTACGGTGCCGAGCGCACGAGGGTTCACCTGTTTAATTTAGTTCCAGACCAAAAAGATAGGCTCTAAGACTCCCGCCGACTGCCCGTAGTCTACGGCAGTCTCGGGGACTACACCCAGTGGGTGCACTCAGCGTGCCCCCACTGGAATGGTATCCACTCGGAACGGTCCGGCCGGTTCGAGTGACGGCCAAACAACAACAAAAAGGACAGGCTCTAAGACTCCCGCCGACTGCCCGCAGTCTACGGCAGTCTCGGGGACTACACCCTATGGGTGCACTCAGCGTGCCCCCACTGGAATGGTATCCACTCGGAACGGTCCGCCCGGTCCGAGTAACGGCCAAACAACAACAAAAAAGACAGGCTCTAAGAATCCCGCCGACTGCCCGCACTCGACAGCAGTCTCTAGGACTACACCCAGTGGGTGCACTCAGCGTGCCCCCACTGGAATGGTATCCACTCGGAACGGTCCGGCCGGTCCGAGTGATGGCCAAACAGCCAAAAAAGACACGTTCCAGGCGTGAAGAAATTCCGAGTAATCAGTTACTCGATGCAGGACCAGCTCCAAATCACTCCAAATTTTTTTTTGCTATAAGGTGAGTTTAACGCTCCTCCACGGACCCGTTTGAGCTCATTTCACTCGGACACCATGTAGTCCGGCATCTGTCAAGGCAACACGCGGAGATGAGACCGCCGGGTGAACAGAGGGAGTTCATGAGCGCCTCTGTAGCACTCGACTCATCTGGGAATTCACCTCGATTCGACCCGCTCAACCTCGACCGATTCGGGGGCTAATGACGAGGCCATGTATTGGGGGTAGGGTAACATGCCTGACCTAAAGACCCTACCCTAGGACACCACACACCTTATACTAGGCCCCAGGGCCAGATCAGCAGTCAGATTTTCTGCAGAGTGACATTCACTCAGAAGGCAACAGACCACTCGGAGCATAGCACTCCACTCGAAGAACTCATTGTACTCGGAGCATAGCACTCCACTCAACGAACTCATTCCACTCGGAGTACCTGATTTCACTCGGACATACGAAGACCAATAGTCAGCATGATGGTTTCGTAGTGGCCAGATATTATGGCATTGATGCTCCACCTTGTAACATAGGAGGTGAGGGGTTGGCGCACTCTATATAAGCCACCCCCACCACTAGACTGGGGGGTTCTTTTCTTCTACCTCATCTCTCCCTCTCTAGTCTCCAGACTTAGCTCAGGCATGGGGATCCGTTCTCCTCTCTCTCACACACATTGTAATCTCCGGATACATACTCAGATAAAACAAAGCCTCTCCGGAGCACGAGACGTAGGGCTGTTATCTCCACCGTGAGAGGCCCGAACTCGGTAAAATCACTGTGTCACCCATATGCATCTCGATAGATCATGCTCCTTTAGCCTATCCCTTATTATTGTCGCAATCATTCCCACGACAGCTATATCGAGCAAATTTTCATGGATATATTATGTTGTTCTATCCTTTAGCCAACACTTGTTCTCTCTCCTTGCTGCAGAATTGCTATTTTTTTGCTGGAAGCATTCTAAAAAAAGATCACTGCATTACACTGTCAAAAATATATTTGATACTTAACTTATTGAAGAAGTATAATGTGCAACCAAACTATTTTAAATCATTTGAGTTCTTCTTCCCATTGGTTACTTTTGAAGATGTGGGGCATCTTTACATTTTTCTTCAATGTTATCACCATATCACTCTGTTTCCACATAGATTTAACCCATCATTTCCCAATTTTCAGTGGCTATGTGCATATGGGAACCTATGCGATATGTACATAAATCTAAGAAGACAGCATGTCTGTTCTCATATAAGGTAGCACCTACCTTATAAGGTATAGACTAGATCATGATGGCGCGTGTTGCCACGCACGTCAAGTTTGATGATAGAAAACAGGAATTTCTACAAAAATAAGGAGGCACAAAACATATAACTTCAATTTGCATGAACTGATTTATATCTTACAGAGCTTTCAACTCCATATCATTCATGCAAGCTTAGCAGGTATATCTTGGTCTTATAGAGTTTCCACCCACCGTCATTAGCTGATATACATTCTGCTATGCAGTACAATTTTGGGTATAAGCTAAATAACCTTAATTTGATGCATGTAACTGGAAGATGTGCTACATGCATGTTCATGATCGATTAATGGTATAACTGATCTTTCTCGATCTCATCAGTTTCATTTAGTACTAAGCGACCTACACCTCTGTAGCCTGGTGTTCAAAAGTTGGCATGGTTTTAGTTGAGAATAATTTAGCATTAGCTTATTAGTTTAGACTTTGGAGCAACCTGAGAGCAAGATGTGAATAGCAGATCAAGAGCGTACACCTTTGTGGTTATTGCCTATCTCATGAGAGAGAGAGAGAGAGAGAAGTAAATAAAACAAACTTGTGAACAACGGATGAGGTTTAATTAATTATGTCCGCGCCGTGCTTATTATCATATCTCATTGTGGCAAACTGAATATGACAAGTACCTATGAATTAGAGAGCAAAAATAGTAGAATCATGTAAAATGTTATTCACTATTTATGCTCATATAGACTAGGACATAATTTTTAGATATTAGTTTAATTAATTATTTACTAACTCACAAATTTGCAGTACATGGAGTAAAATGCAGGAACAATGGAAAAATAAAATATTAACAGAGGTTGCGGTTGGAGAACTCCAGAATCATGCTCTTCTCTGAAATTCAGTTATTACTCAGTTAGCTGGAGTAACCCTCCTCTGGAAACATTGATCGAAACTCAATATTATCCAAGGAACTTTCGTTCCATAGGCTCTCTGTCCCCTCATGTAAGCAGGTCATACATTAGGATGCTCAAGTTATAGTGACTTGATGTAGGCTGGAAACTTTCACACATTTTCTCTTCCAACCATGCCAACCCTGCCGACCTCCCGATGTTGAGCTCGGGCGTAGGTTCCGGGAGAACCTGCCCGTGTGTTAGGAGCAGGGATAGGATCTATATGTATTCAACTGGCAAATATCTCCCAGAGTACAGAATAGTGGCGATTACAGATGAATCTCGAATCGATCTAGGGTTCATGCGAGAAAGGGGAACGGGATTAGAGCCGGTGCCGCCGCCGTGATCCACTGGATGTCTTGTGTGTGAGAGAGTTGGTGGCTAAGTAGGTGGTAGCCTGGGCCGGGCCAGCTTACACCCACTCTGGCCCAATCACCCTTCTGTTGTCCTTGCGAGCCCGCACTGGTCTGGGGAACGGGGGCGAGTCCAGGCCGTCACTGCCATGTGGGCCAGGGGTGCTGACATCCCCCCTTTCTTGTGACGAGGCTTGCCCCCAAGCCTTAGCCGCTGGAAACCGAGCTTGGAGCGCTGCACGGTCCTCCCAAGAATCAGGCACAGCTGCTGGATTGGACCAACGAATGAGAACTTGCTCCACCATGGCCCCCGGCGACGTCGCCAACGCTGCTCCAGCATCTTCACAGGTATAGCAGGAATGTCAGAATGGACAGGGAGATCGCTGGAAACCTTCATACCTGGGATGAGGGCCTTCCGGAGCTGCGATACATGAAAGACCGGGTGGACTTGGGCATGCTCCGGCAATTGCAGCTTATAGGCCACATCATTCACACGAGCGATGATCTTGTAAGGTCCAAAGAACCGGAAAGAGAGCTTGTCACAGGCCCGCGGGCTACGGAAGTCTGAATGTATGGCTGCAGCTTCAAATAGACGTAATCCCTCACCTCAAACACCCGGAATGAGCGCTTCTTATCAGCTTGCTGTTTCATAACCTGCCGAGCGCGGTTCAGGTGCTGCTGTAGCAGGTCTTGCACCACTGCTCGCTCTTCCAACCAAGAGCGCAGAGCTGGTACTGAGCAGGCGCTCATCGCTGTGATCCCCCACTGTCGCGGTTCATGACCGTACATTGCTCGGAAAGTGGACATCCCAATGGAAGAATGATAAGAAGAATTATACCAGAACTGAGCAAGAGGGATCCAAAAACTCCAGCGGCGCGGGCATGCTTGGGTGAAGCACCGCAGGAATGTTTCCAGACATTGGTTAACGCGCTCTGTTTGTCCGTCAGTCTGTGGATGACTGGCGGAGCTCATGCGGAGACCAGTACCAGCATACTTGAATAGTTCCTGCCAGAAGTGACAGGTAAGTACCGGGTCACGATCAGAGATGATTGAGCCTGGGAACCTAGGCAGCCTGTAGACTTGATTCATGTATAGGAGGGCGACCTTCGAAGCTGTATATAGGTGAGCCAACGGAAGGAAGTGAGAGAATTTAGTCAGTTTGTCGACAATGACAAGGATGCAATTGACTCCCCCAGATGGTGGTAGACCATCAACAAAATCCATACTGATCATTTCCCAGGATTCCTTGGGTACTGGTTGAGGTTCGAGCAATCCTGGGTAAGCAGCGCGATCTGGTTTCGCCTGTTGACAGGTCGGGCAGGATTGGACATAGTGTTGTATGTGAGTCTTCATCTTAGGCCAGGCGAACAGTCGACGCACGCGACGCCACGTGACCGGAAAGCCTGAGTGCCCACCGAGCGGTGTGTCATGGAACGCGGCAATAACCTGCTGCTGCATGGCGGTCACGCCACTGAGCCAAATTCTCCCTCTGAATCGAAGGATGCCTTGTTCTAGGGAAAATTGCCCTTTAGGATCTGCTTTGATGGTGAGTTGCTCGAGCAGCTTTTGTGCATGGGGGTTAGCATTATAGCTGCTGATGACATCTTCCATCCAACTAGGAGTGCAAGATGAGATCGTGTGAAGTTGGTTAGAATGCGTGGCTCGTGACAAGGCATTAGCTCCTCCATTCTCTGCACCCTTCTTGTACCTGATTGTGTAACGGAGCCCCAGTAGCTTAGTAAAAGCTTTCTGCTGCCATGGTGTAGTCAATCTTTGCTCCTCGAGATGGGTAAGGCTCCTCTGATCAGTTTGGACCACAAACTTGTTGTGCTGCAGGTAAGGGCGCCACTGGTCAACTGCCACGACCACTACGAGGTATTGTTTCTCATAAGTGGACATACCTTGGAATTTGGGGCACAATGCTTTGCTCATGTATGCAATGGGATGACCTTGCTGCTGCAAAATTGCCCCACGCCGACATCACAAGCATCTGTTTCCACGATGAAGGGCTGAGAAAATTTTTGCAAGGCAAGCACAGGTGCTGTGACGAGCCCTTGTTTAAGTAACTGAAACGATTCCTCCGTTGCCTGGGTCCTTACAAACGGGGCTTCTTTTTTGAGCAGATTGAACAAGGGCCGTTGCATGATTCCAAAATGGCGCACGAAGCGGCGATAATATCCGGCAAGCCCAAGGAATCGGCGTACTTCCTTAGCATCTGATGGCGTGGGCCATTGTGATACTGCTGTGATTTTGCTAGGGTCCGTCGCAACTCCTTCCAAGCTGATGATGTGCCCCAGATAAGACAGTTTCTGCTGGCCAAAGCAACACTTCGAGGCCTTGAGTTTCCATTGATCTCTTCGCAGCAGTTGGAGAACTTGTGCAAGATGAGCCTTATGATCCTCTAGGGTGCGGCTGAAGACTAAAATGTCATCAAAGAATAGCAGTACACATTTGCGGAGCACAGGGTGTAAAGTGTCAGTCATTGCGCCGTTGAAAGTGGATCGCCCCCCTGGTAAGCCCATAGAAAGCACCAGGAACTCAAAATGCCCCGAGTGGGTTTGGAAGGCAGTTTTATACTCGTCACCCTCAGCGATCCTGATTTGATAGTAACCCGCTCGGAGATTGAGTTTGGAAAACCATACTATCTGTGGAGTTCATCGAGCAATTCTTCAATTACTGGGACTGGAAATTTGGGAACTGTGGTCATCGCATTGAGTTGGCGATAGTCAATGCAGAGACGCCTTGTCCCATCCTTCTTCTTTACCAAAATGACCGGAGATGCAAATGGACTGGCACTCCGCCTGATGATCCCCTGCCTGAGTAGGTCTGCAACTTGCTGCTCGATATCTGTCTTATGCTCGGGCTTGTGCCGGTACAGCCGAATATTCACGGGTTGTGCCCCTAGCATCAGAGGTATGTGATGGTCACAACTGTGCTTTGGGGGAAGCCCTTCTGGTTCTCCGAAAACATCTGTATACTGATCGAGTATTGGCATCTTGTTCTTCACCATCACCCAACGTGACATGGTACAGCCTCACCATGTGTGACACTGCTCCCTGATGACACAAACTGCCTAGTTGCATACTGTTGATGACAGGACATGAGGAGGTTGAAGGGTGGCCGTGGATGTGCACCACCCTAGCAGGTGACGGAATTGCGATATGCTTGCCCTTCCAGTCGACAATCATGGGATTGTTTTGCTCCAACCAATCCATCCCGAGGATTGCATCATAAGTACCCAGTGAAAGGACCTTCATGTCAGTCACAAATTCATGCCCCTGTGAAAACCACTTGCACTGAGGAATGGACTCACTGCACAGTAGTTCTCCCCCGCCGGCAACCTTGACCCGTCCTGTGCGAGCTAGAGGAACAACCCCTTCCAACTTAGCAGCTAGTTGAGCGTCGACGAATGACGTGGAACTGCCAGAGTCCACCAGCATAAGGATTTCGTGGCCTTGGAGCCAAGCGTGGACTTGAAATGCTCTCGGAGAGGTGTCGCCTGTGAGAGCATGCTTGGAAATGGCCATTGCCATCGCCGGAGGTGGGTGTTGCTCGTTGTCGATGACGGAGTCGATGCCGAAAAGTTCCAGCAGCTCCTCGATCATGTCCCCACCGCTCGCTGCACTTGAAGCAGAGTCCACGAGCGCGCCGATACTCACGGAGCGCCTTGACCTTGGAGCTGTCCGCGCGGGTGCCGTCGAGCCCGCGGCGACCGGTAGCTACGGGTGCCATTGGTGCAGGCGCTGGGCGTGGTGGAGGAGGCGGTAGAGGAAGCGCTCCTCCTGGTCGTGGCCCCGTGTCCACTGCACGCGGTGGTGGTGGCGGTGGTGCTGCTGAGTAGGCGCATCCCGCGACTTCCTCCTGGAGTAAGGTGAGAGAGCACGCCGTATCCAGATCAGGTGATCTCTGCACCAGAATCACCGCACGGATGTCCGCTTGTAGTCCCTCGACAAAACGAGTCAAGTAAAAATATGGATGAGTGTTGTCTGTATATGAAACCAAGTGATTCATAACTGATTCAAAACGTTCAATGTAATCAGCAACAGAAGTGGTTTGTCGAATTGTATAGAAATGCCTAATCAAGTGCTGGTGCCTGTCTCGACCAAACTGCGTACAGAGGAAAGCAGCAAATGATTCCCAATCGAAGTCAGACAACTTTTTCTGAACCGATTGCAACCAAATGGACGTAGTGCCAGAGAAATTGAGTGCAGCCATGGGCACCCAAAACGTAGAGCGAATTCCACACATGTTGAAGTACTGCTCACACAACGTCTTCCATAGTTTTGGGTTCTCGCCGGCGAACTGTGGAAATACCACAGAAGGATGGGCTTGCCCCAATCCAGCGAGCAGCTGACTTGCATGAGAGAAAGGAGAGGCGACAGGACCGGGCGACTGGAGGGGGTACTGACCAGTGCCCGGGAGGGGCGCTGGCGGCGTTGCCAGCACCTGCTCCCGATGAAGGAATGCGCCGCCGTGGTCATCTGACCCGTGTGGACGCACCTCCGCGGCCGGTTCGACGCCAGTGAGGACGCCGGCCGCAGCGAGGCCTGGATCGGGTGTTGACGATCCTTGCGGTGCCACACCGAGCGCTGCCGCCCTAGGCAGCCGCCCTTGTTGCAGATCCGCCACCGTGTCGCTGAGCTGAGTGACGCGACGCTCGAGATCGGGCCACCTCGCGACCAGATCATCCATCTTGGTCGTGTGCGCGTGGATCGCAGCCGTGTTGCCGCGGAGCTCGAGGCGGAATTCGTCCATGGACTTGGTGATCTTGTCCATGTACTCCATGGTAGGATCCATGGCCTCAATCTGTACGCGGGCTTGACGCAGACGCCTGGTTTCGACGAACAGAGCCAGATCGGAGCGAGGAAGAGGTGGTGGTTGTCTCTGATACCAAATGTTAGGAGCAGGGATAGGATCTATATGTATTCAACTGGCAAATATCTCCCAGAGTACAGAATAGTGGCGATTACAGATGAATCTCGAATCGATATAGGGTTCATGCGAGAAAGGGGAACGGGATTAGAGCCGGTGCCGCTGCCGTGATCCACTGGATGTCTTGTGTGTGAGAGAGTGGGTGGCTAAGTAGGTGGTAGCCTGGGCCGGGCCAGCTTACACCCACTCTGGCCCAATCACCCTTCTGTTGTCCTTGCGAGCCCGCACTGGTCTGGGGAGCGGGGGCGAGTCCGGGCCATCACTGCCATGTGGGCCAGGGGTGCTGACACCGTGCCCCACGCGTAAGACTCCCCTGCATTCGCCTGCCACCAGACCAGCAAGTCGCACAAAAGATGGGCGGCATTGGGCTTGCGCCGAGTACATGGTGTGCAGGAGAAGAGGCATGGTTCAAGGTCGTTTCTTCTGCCACGTGTATATGTATATTACCATCTTGCGCCTCACAGGCCAGTAATGATTATTGGGTTTTTTGTTATGCTTCCAACCTCGGAGAGCGAATTCTGTTTTTTTTTCTTCTATTGATCATGCTTACTATGCGTACACTTGTTTTTCTATTGATCATGCTTACCATGCGTACAATTGTTTTTTCAGTGGTTTTATTGGAGGGTGTTGGTAATTATCCAGATCATAGTTTTCCTGGATTGTCTGAGACCAGTGGCTCAAAGCAAGGTGGCAGCTAACAAGGTTATTTGTATACTATTCTCCTGCCGGTGTTGGGCCGGCCAGTCATTTACTCATGGTTTTGTATCTTCGCTGCGCGGCCGAGGCCCTTCAATGCTGGCAGGAGGCAGCGTTCCTTCGCACCACTCCATCTTCTACCTCGTTATTCATTTCTTAATTTTTTTCATCAAGTTTGGATTGCTTTATGAAAAAAAATAAGAAATGAATGACTGGGTAAGTATCGGACATTTGCCTTCTATTTTTCCCCGATGGAGTAAAGGGGCTTCAAGGATTGGAATTACAAAGTCTACATGCGAAACCATAGAAGTAATTTCTTATTGATATCTCTTCTTTGTTCATGTATTCATTTACTCATGGTTTTATTTTCAGTTTCTTGTATCATGTAATCTGACACAGCTTTAACTCATCTCCAGTTTTACTCGAGGAGAGGCTACAAATGACCATATTATTTACTATTTAGAAATCTCCATTTCGTCACTGTATAGCTCATATGTGTACTTATTTCTTTACACGTGTGTAATATACATTCGTATGATCATGTAGAATTCTTTTTAGATTTTTTTGGAACTTTAGTGTGATTTTTTAACTATTTAAAATAAAGTCCTCCAATGCACCTGGGCTCCAAAAATCCAGTCTCATTAAATTCACAGGTTCTGCTGATAATTATCACATCTTTACGACTCGACTACTTGTCCTTTAGTGCACCATCACTGTTATGAGGCCAAATGTGGCGGACACATTTGGTTCCCGAAGGAGCACTTGTCCAAGGACACAATTGCTCCAGGTATACATGTTTTTTATTTGAACAATATAGGGTTATGTGTCCACCCTTTCCCATGGGAGACGTATAGTTGTGAACTGAAATTGAGAGCTCCTTGATTCTCTTCTTTAGAACTGTGTAACTTATATGCCTCAATTTAGATACCCTGTAAAGAAACATTATGTGTACTGATGGATGGCGTTGTATTCAAAATTCAGATCACCTCCATTGTAAGAAACAAAACCTAGGTCCCAAGAGACTATTTTGGGTTGTGGAGGAAGATCGAAAATAAACATCATTGTGGGTGAATTTTGTAACTCTTACCTAAATGTGCATCATTCTAAAGCTAGACACATTACCATAAATAAATAAATAAGAAAGCAAAAAAAAAAGGCTGGCCAAAAACTGTAACTGAATCCAGAATAGGAAATTAAGAAACAAGACCGAAGATGTACAACCCTGCCTTCCTGCCGCTAAGCCTGATGATCTAGATACCTGGTGTGTCTTGGCACCCTTCACCCAGTAAGCAACTAGCGCATCAGGTCGACCAACATTAAATCAACCCTTTCTGATAGTTAGGAATTTTACTAGAATATATAAGAACTTATATGTTTGTCACCCGTGGCAACGCACGGGCACTCTACTAGTTTATACATGTGATTGCATTTTGATATATACATTTATGTACTATGTGTGCCAGCATACCGATCCAGGGATGACACAGATACATATAGGCTGGACCGTTTGAGGTCAGGTCACTACAGACATGGTATCAGAGCCAGGTTGACTGTAGGACGTGATCCTAGAAATTGGAAAGCCCCTAGGACAGGATATCTCTAAAACTTTATTTTCAAAAAGACCCTTACTTCTCATCTTTTTGGATTTTATCAAATGGTCCCTCTTATCTCAATTAGTTAGAATATATCCCTTCCCCTTTTGACCACACTGAGGATCAACTGAAGGCACTCCAAGAAGGACCAGATATCGGACAACTGATGGCCACTTCGGAGTAAAGAAGATTTCACCATGCATTAGAAGAATTGGAGCCGCAACAGTTAAAGACTCCAAAGATTTGAAGAATTTGAAGTCTCTGAAGATTTATTTGACCTTTAGAAGACCAAACCCCTATTATATACTTACGTTAGATGCGATGATTTGTGAGCTGTCATTGTTTAAGTATTTCCGATGGCCATAAAATAAAACCAATTTTCAAGACTATGTTGTTCGTATTGGGTGTATCTCTCTCCATCTCTCTTAGCTCATCCCAAAACCCTTGGACCCAATAGATGATGAATGAAGATGGACTTGTATTCTTTGGACCGATGACTCAGCCAGAGGCAGAGCTATGGATTCAGCACATGGAGAATCACTTCGGGAAAAAAACTTGATTGCAAGGAAGTATGAGGTTCAATACGCTCTTTAGTACTTTACAAAAAGTGCTGCCACCTGGTGGAAAATGCACCAAGCCATACAAGGATGTAATAGAGCAGAAACTTGGGAGGAATTCAAGGAGACTCTGTTAATATCCCGTCTTACATGGAAGAACGATGATAAACGAAGGAAGAAACCTTGTGCTTGCAAGATATGCGGAGAAATAGGACACACCCAGGAAGAACACAAGGATGGATGCCCTAATTGTGAAGGAAATCACCCAGCTGAGGGATGTCCAATTAGGCAGGTGACATGTCTCTTGTGTGAAGGAACGACTCATTACCCGGCTCAATGCCAAATGTACCAGAAGGTACAAGAAGTCATCAAGCAGCAGAAGGAAGCCATGAAGGAAGATGTTAAAGATACAGATGAAGAAGGCCTAATCAGATTTTACTCCAATGCCTGCTATACATGTGGGGAAGAAGGAAATTTTTCACAGGATTGTACGAAGGAAAGAAAAGAGTGTCTGAGAAACTTCCCGACGGAAGAAGTGGAGTTTGATCCACAGGAAATAGAAGGATTGATCAGAACAGAGAAGCCCATGACGAGAAAACAAAGATATCCTGAGAACAACCCATTTTCTGGAGAAAAGGGCCTGAGTCATATCATATGTTTCAAGTGCAATAAGTCAGGTCACTACTTCGATAGATGTCCAGAAAAGAAGCTCAAAATCCATGAAGCCGACATAATCACAAAGAAGCCCCGAGACACGTCAGAAGTCATTTTTTTTTGCTGCAAGGAGGCAGGACATTTTGCTTGGGAATGTTCAGGCCTGGAGAAAGCTGGAGCTAAGTAGTCGAGATTTTGATATCGGTAATAAGTGTAGTAGGAAGCAATTTTATTTTCATAAGTACGTTGATTTGAATTATGTAATGGAAGTCTTGGAGATTGTAATACTTCATGAATCAATAAAGTTGATATGTCATATGCTGAAGGGACTGTATGAAGTTGTTATTTTGGAAATGATTATGTGGGTAAACATGGATAAAAATGAGTTGTTGATGCATAAACTAGAATTTTGATAAAGTACAAGGATACAATAGAATATGGTCAATGGATAACCCAGTACATTTTGTTTTAAGGATGACAATACCCTATAAGATGTTGGGAACTGAATTTGAAGATTTGTTTGGATGATATGAATGTTTACCCAAGGAGATACATACATTATTCTGAATACCCCTTTTATCTTACAACTGCAGATGACCACCATTTATGAGTCTTTCGTCAAGGGCCCGGACACCATCATGACCCTGACAAGTGATCAGGATTACCCAAAAATCCTGAAGGACATGATGAAGCATATTCACCTTGAAGGAGATGCAGTTTACAAAGGTTATCCCTTCATGGAAAATGGAGTGGAACTTTGGTACGTGGAGGTACACCTCCACCGTGTGAAAGGAGTTTGCCCAAAGACTATGGGGCAGTATTTTTCCATTTCCCGAGTACCCCGAGCAACTTTCTTCGACTCTGTTTGTGCAGCTGCCATGGAAGCCATACGTCAGATTGGAGACATACTAGAAGCAAGACTACGTCATACCCAGGAATACAGGAGAGAGGTGCATGCAGAGATGATGGAGATGAAGCTCAAGGCCACCATGATGAAACAAAAGATCGATGATTTCAAGGAGCACATTGCACAATTCCAATGGGACTGAAGTTTCCAAGAAGGGCAAATGAATAAAGATGGAAGTAATGCTTGACCATACCAAACTATGTGGATAAATAAAGAACTTTGATATTGGGGTTTTGAGAAATGATTAATGATGTAATAAAGGATTGGATATTAAAAGAATATGACTTATGGATGAATTTGTGCATTTCATGATGATATTTCTCTATGTGAACACCAGACTAATGGAAAGGAAAATGTAATCCACCGTGTGGAGTTTGGACAAAATAAGTTTGATTTCTTGGTTACCCCAAGAGTATGACAGAATGAAGTATTGTTGGATTTAAAGGAGGTGTAACGTTGGGATATTGAATAGTTGTAACTGCACGGATGAGTTAAAACCATACAAGTGCTGAAGTGAACCCATAACCCACAGGCCCAGGACATGACCAAGGTACAAGCGCAATGTTGTTGAAGGAAGAATTCTGGAAGAAGCTGTGATTTGACCAACAGACGTTTCATAGGGGGTTACGCAAAAACCCAAGAGTTGTGAAGAAACGATAGATGTTATATTTGGCTTGCAGAATTAAAGGATTTACCCGAACCCGGTTCGAGGACAAGAAAAATTCTACAATGCTTGTGAGAATGCCCGAGTGTTAGAAATACGAGATTCACTAAACCTTATACAGGGTAATGATTTGGGTAAGGAATGGATTGATCACCATACCGACTTACTCTTATCGTTCGCTCTTCCTATTTGGAATGGTAAATCTGGAGTGACTTACCTATAGTAGAGAGATGATGATCGTTGAAAACTTTGCTTATGCCTTAGAATGGTATGATAAGAAGAACTTGTACAAGGTAGCTACTGCCACATCATAGGTTAAACGGTCAGATTTAGCCCAGACCCAATTCTTGCAGAAAACCGTAATTGTTGACCACCATGAAATTTCAGATAGTTGTTTAGAACTGGCGACAGACCTGTCAGCTAAGAAGACCCAGTCCCGGAGGGACCTTGTTTTGATGTAAGGACACAGAATTTTTGAGTAAAGGTTATGCCCTACCGGTAGAGCACCAGTGAAGAAATTATCCCGTAGAATATGAGAAGATCGACACCGTCAACCCAAAGTATGGAGTAACTGAGTTTTGCTGGACCCATGATTTGATTTTAAGTGTGGTAGCACCCCAGCCCTTTCCGATCAATGGATTTCTGGAAGACCCCAACCGCTAACCTTTTCTTGCTAGCCTCTCCGAATCTCGATGATGAGATTCATTTTAAGCGTGGTAGGTTTGTAACATCCCAAAATTCTAGATTTTGGAATGTTATATTAACTAAATAAATATGATTGATTGTTTGATTGCTTGTTTGATTGATTGATTGAAAGTGAGTGAAATTTGAAACTTTTTTTGAAAGTTTAATGAGAAGGAATGAAATTACTTTCCCAAAACTTTAACTTTGCATTTTGAACTCAGTGAATTCAAATTCATTTTAATACAAAACCCTGGAGTGAAGATGACATGACTTCTTCCATTTAAATGAAAAGGGTTTTGAAAGAATTTGAATTCCATTTGAAAATATTTCAAATTCAGAAACTTTATGCAACTCAATGATTTTCATGAGAGAAGATAGAATGAATTCTTCAAATTATATGAAATAGGAGTTGGAAGTTTAAAAGAATCAAATTGAAACCCCTTTGAAGGTATTTTGGAACCCACTTTCAATTTGGAGTTATTTGAAATTTCAAATTTCAAAACCTCTGGAAATATTCTAAAAGAGAGAAGTAATATGACACTTCATAATTTAGAGGGCATTTGAAATATATTTGAATGAGGAAAAAAAAGAAAAGATTTGGAATTGGTTTGAATTTCAAATTCAAATCCAATTGGGAGTTATTTGGTTTTTATTCAAATTATTTTTATCCAAAAATAATATATATGGAAATTAGGGTAAAATGATTCCCTTCAACAAAAAAATGGAGGAAAATAAATTTGAAACCATTTTGGTATTTTAAAATATTTTTATTTGAATTTTAAATGCAACAGTAGCACTGTTTGCATTATTTGAATTTGTGTGAATTTTATTTGGACTTAAAAAATAGTCCATGATTTAGGATTTAATTTTCTGAAAAACTTGATATATAATATGTCTATATAAAAGTTTTACTGTTTTTCCTTTAGTCTCTTCTTTGTTCTATTTGTAAATTAAAAAAAAGGTTTTTTTTAATAGGCCGAAGCCCAGCCGAGCCGGCCCACTCACCCCTCTCTCTCTCCCTCGGCCCAGCAGGCCCAGCGCACCACGCCGAATTCCCTTCGCCCCGGCCGCCCGCTCCCTCGCTCGCCTTCCCCGGTCTCCGACAGGTGGACCCCACACCTTCTTCTTCCCCTCCCGCACGCCAGGCACCGCCAGAGCGCGCCGAACCACCGCCGAATCCCGGATTCACTGAGATCGTGATCCCTGCCTTTCCCCTCGCGCCCGCTCATGCCCTATAAGTACCCCCTCTATCTCCTCTCTCGATCCCCCTTTAACACCGACGCCAAACCCCACTCCAGCTCTCGTCCTCGCCATTCAGATCTCGCCGGCCGCCGCTTCTGTCGACGTCGATTCCGTCGCCGTAGATCATCCCGAGGGCCTTCCTTCCATCCTTCGGCTTCTCTCGATGCTTCGCACCGCTTTGACATGGTCTCGCCATCTCCTTTTTACCACAGCGATGAACCGGAGCTCATGCGCTCTCGCCGGAGCGCGTCGGACACAGGAGCCTCGATGAGCATGCCCCGCCTGCCACAGACGTCCACGCGCCTCACCGAGACCATACCTGGACTCGCCTCACTCCTCCGCGCATGCCCGTGACCTCGCCCGCCTCCGACGACCACCGGAGCTCTACCGCCGTCGACGTTCGAGCCGCCTCGCCGTCGGTCAGCCCACTGTAAGCCGGCCAACTCCTTCCCTCCGTTCGATCTAGGGTTGACGGTCCAAATTAGATTGATTTTTTTTCATTTCTGAAACGGTTTCAGTTATATAACAAACATTCGTTACTTTACTTTAGCAGCGAGCAGCCCTCGACCGTCCGATCAAGATCTAACCGTCAGGTTATATCTGTTTTTTCTGTTGCTCACCGAAGCGTTTTTCGCTAACTATAGGTCGTCCACCGGCTACTCATTTTTGGTCGCTAGCTCGGCCAGTAAGAACGCTCCACGTAGCACTGCCCGGCACGTAGTGTTTTTTCTTTTTCTGTTTTGTTTTCTTTTTCAGAAAAAGTTTCAATTTTAGATTGCTTATATCTTTTATGTTTTAACTTTTTTTTTAGTGATTCTTTTTGCATTAATTGCAAAATTTTATGCAGTTTCTGTGGGAACCAAAAATTTTCAAATTTGGGGTTTTCAATTTGAATTTCATGAATCTTGTTCAAATCACTAATTTGGCTATAACTTGAGCTAGGATTATTAGTTTTGAGTGAATCCAATTGCTCCTGGTCACTAGGACCGTTGCCTATCCAGAGTATTTAGTATTTTATTTTTAGGGTAATTTAAATTAGGGTATTAGCAAAATAGTATTGTTTTACTTATTGTTTTGTTTTAGTCTTTACTTTGCTTTTTTTAATAGTTTTAAATTATTTCTTTTTGTCACTTCTGACATTTTGTTTTATGTTTCTATTAGTTAACAGTAGCCACTTTTATTTGTTAATTAAAAAAAAATTATACTTTGTTTTGTAGTAAAACTTGTCGAGGGTATGCATAGGATTTGATAAAAGCTTTTTATTTGTTTCTTTTTGCAAATAAATTTTATGAAAAATACTTTCTGTTATTTTAATAAAAACTCTAATTTCTTTTCTGTTAAATTAATTGTTTAGGGTTATATTTTGCTGTTTAGTTTAATTAGAACAAAAACTACTTTTGTGTTGTTTGTAGTAAGGTCTTAGACTTTTCTTTAGTAGTTTTTCTTTGTAGTTTCCTTTGAATTTTCTTTGGGATTTTCTTTGGTTTTCTTATTGATTTTCTTTGTTACTTTATTTGTTGATTGTTATTTTGGTGCTAGAATGTTTGCTTATGTGAGTGTCATGTTGATATTATAGATTTCATCGGAGTGATGAATAGTTCTACCAAGTCATATTCTGATAGAGTTAAAAACTTCATCAACTTACCAGGCAAGTTCACTTTGACCATCTGTTTTTACCTAAGTTTTATTTGCATGTAGTATAATCCTTTCAACAATTCCTGCAGTAGTGATATTAAATCTTGTAGTTGAGTAGAATGCATGAGGTAGGAACCCATCTCCCTTACCAAGCTCGGGACGTTGATTAGTTTTAATGCTATGCTAAAGTACACGGGGTTTGTGTAGGATCGAAATTATGTCTAGAGGGGGGGTGATTAGACTACTTGACCAAATAAAAATCTAGCCTTTTCCCAATTTTAAGTCTTGGAAGATTTTAGCAACTTAGCACAAGTCAAGCAATCAACCTACACATGCAATTCTAAGTGTATAGCAGCGGAATGTAAATCATTGCATATGAAGGTAAAGGGGAGGAGTTTGGAGGGAGCAAACGCAATGTAGACACGGAGATTTTTTGCGTGGTTCCGATAGGTGGTGCTATCGTACATCTACGTTGATGGAGACTTCAACCCATGAAGGGTAACGGTTGCGCGAGTCCACGGAGGGCTCCACCCATGAAGGGTCCACCAAGAAGCAACCTTGTCAATCCCACCATGGCCATCGCCCACGAAGCACTTGCCTCACTAGGGTAGATCTTCATGAAGTAGGCGATCTCCTTGCCCGTACAAACTCCTTGGTTCAACTCCACAATCTTGACGGAGGCTCCCTAGTGACACCTAACCAATCTAGGAGACACCACTCTCCAAAAGGTAATAGATGGTGTGTTGATGATGAACTCCTTGCTCTTGTGCTTCAAATGATAGTCTCCCCAACACTCAACTCTCTCTCACAGATTTGGATTTGGTGGAAAGATGATTTGAGTGGAAAGCAACTTGGGGAAGGCTAGAGATCAATATTCTTGTGGTTGGATTGGAATATCTTGGTCTCACCACATGAGTAGGTGGTTCTCTCTCAGAACATGAATGCTGGAAGTGTAGGCACGTTCTGATGTCTCTCCTCATGAATGGAGGAAGGGTGGAGGGGTATATATAGACTCCACACAAAATCTAACCACTACACTCAATTTACCAAACTCGATGGGACCAAATACTGAAACTCGGTCAGACCGATTTAGTACAAAATGTGAACGTTAGGCTTTTCGGTGGGACCGACATGTTAACTCGGTTAGACCGATTTCGTTAGGGTTAGGGCATAACGTAATCTCGGTGAGACCGATCACATGAACTCGGTGGGACCGATTTATGTAATAGGCAAACAGAGAGTTGGTCAGGCAAACTCGGTGGGACCGATCGCTCATTTTGGTGGGACCGAAACGTTACAAAGAGGAAACAGAGAGTTTGCATTGCGAACTCGGTGGGACCGATCACTCATCTCGGTTAGACCAAAACGTTATGAAGGGAAACAGAGAGTTAGCAATCCCATCTCGGTGAGACCGAGATCCCTATCGGTGAGACCGAACTGATTAGGGTTTCTGGCAGTGGCTATGTCAAATGAACCCGGTGGCGCCGGATAGATCAAATCGGTGGGGCCGAGTTTGACTTTTGGTTTGGGACATTTGTGGATATGAGAAAGTGGTTGAGGGCTTTTGGAGCATATCACTAAGCATTTTGAGCAAGCAAGTCATTAAGCAACACCTCATCCCCTTTTAATAGTATTGGCTTTCCTATGGACTCAATGTGATCTTGGATCACTAAAATGAAAAGAGTAGAGTCTTGAGCTTAAGCCAATATGTGTCCTTAGCAGTTTGAGGGGTCCACATTTCTAGTCCATGCCATGCCAATCATTGAACTTTCTGAAATGATCATCTTGAAAGAGTATTAGTTCAATGAGCTATATGTTGTTAAGAATTACCAAAACCACCCAGAGATTAGTTGCACTTTCAATCTCCCCCTTTTTTGTAATTGATGACAACATATAGATCAAAGCTTCGACACATGATAATAAGAATGAAATATATCGTCGCTTTGAGAAGTATGTGATAAGCAAGAGCTCCCCCTAAATTTGTGCATTATTTAAAATTTGCTTTTGAATGCAAATGCACAATCAATTAGGATCATGGGTTACTCTTCCATGTCACATACATCTTGGTGGAGCGCTCAAAATGATGGAATATGAAAAATATGCACTCATCGCCAAGGCAAAGTGAATGATCATACAAGAGAGATAAATAATGTCATCATCCAAGCACAAACATTAATGTAGCATATCATCAAACACATGACCATAAGTATCTCCCACACATAAACATAGAGTATCAACCAAGCAAGCACACAAAAAGTAGCAAACAAGTAGCAAAGAGAATAGCAAAAAGAAGCAAGCACTCTCTCTCGAAGCCTATGATCCCCCCTTTGGCAACAAATTACCAAAAAGCTTGAAAATGCATAGTGCTATGCGTCTCTCTAGGCTTGATCTTCGGGAGGTGGTGTACAGAGGACTCCAAGAACAAATGCATCTGTTGAGGTTATTGGAGTTGGTGGAGTTGCAACCGGAGGGCCAACTGAAGCTGTAGCTGCAGTGCTGACGCAGTAGCTCTTGTATCGGTCACAGGCACTGCTGCAGATCTCTGTGCCCTAGGCACTCTCTGAAAAGCATCTGTGGTAGCTTTCCCTTTCCTCTTCTCAGCTTCTTCCTCATCAGCTTGGATCATCATTGATGGTTTTCCGACAACTCTAGCCATAGTCTTCTTGACCCTTTCCTTTCTCTTCTTGCCCTCACCAGCAGCCTCTCCAACAGTTGATTTGGAAGTTTCAAGAGTTAAGGCTCTGGCCTTAGACATGGGCACTCTCTTTGCAGGAGCCTTCTTATTCAGACCAGGTCTTGTAGAGGCAGCTGTGCCAAATTCCTTCTTCACCACCTTCTTCTTTGAGCTGACCTCTTCCTCAGCAGCCACATAATCTTCATCTTCAGAATAAGAATTTCTCATTCTCCTCTGCCTAGTAGCAGCCTTAGGCAGGTTGCTAGGAGTACTTCTGCTACCAACCTCATAGCTGTCAGAGGGACTAGTGCCCCCACATAGATTCACTTGCTCCTCAGACTTGTTCTGGCTATCACTCTGATCAGACATTCTGGCACTGCAAACTGAAAGTTCTCCCTATGAATAGTTATAGATGAGATAGCGTGGATGAGCATCACAAAGTGCAGAGATTTTGCAAAACAATTGAGTCAAAAATTTAGTTTTAGTTTTCCACAGAAAGCATTTCGGAGCTACCGATTTGTTAAACTCAGTGCCACCGAAGCAATATTGGAGTCTGAACTAGTGAGATCGGTCAGACCGAGACACTGTTCGGTGAGTCTGAGATTGCTAGGGTTTCACTGAGAGTTGAACTCGGTCACACCGATTTGCAACTTTCGGTCAGACCGAAAACTACAAGTGCAATGGCCTAAGCCAAATCGGTGAGACCGATTTCTACAACTCGGTCAGTCTGAGATGAGTTCGGCAGAAACCTAACCCTAAATTTTCGAATCAAAACTAATCTAATGGAAGTTTTCGTTGGATAGATTGATCTCACACGTGGTAAGAATCATGGCATTGTCTTTGTGCTAAGAATCGGAGGTAAAGATTGCACAAAGGATCGAACTCATACCCTAACTCGGCGACGAGCTCGCTACGGCGGCAACGGCGGTAAAGATTTCCGTTGACGGCGGTAGAGACCAGCGGCAGGGGGACCCGAGTCGGCAGAGCAGGATACGCGCGGGCGAAGAGGTTTCGGAGAAATTTCCAAAATTTGACCCGTCGGTATATATATCCTGACCCTATCGATGTGACTGAGTGGAACAACTTGGTGGCACCGAGATGCAGAATCGCAAGCGGTTACTGCAACTCGGTGTGACCGAATGGTTCTAATTGGTTGCACCAAGATTGTAAACCTAGATCAACTCAGTGAACTTGGTATGACCGAAAAGGATGAATTAGTCAGACCGAAATGCACAGAGAGGTTTTGGAAGTTTAAGTCTATGACAAATCGGTGAGTCCGAGTGCTCCTCACCCAGAGGGTTCGAATCTGACTTGATCAAACTTTGTGATGTAGCTTGAATAGAGTTTGAGACGAGAAAAGCATAGATAGCTAGAGGAAGTTCTTAGGCATTCTTGTCCATCCATTTGGCAAAAGAAAAAGAGCCAAACAACCAAAGCAACAAATGGATGTCCTCGAATGAGAAAAGAAATATGCAACGAATATGCTCACACAATAAAATGGCAAATGATATATGTGACAAAGCATGCACAAACACTCTAGCATCTATGAAGCAATTGGCGATGACTAGGTCATCTATATATGAGTATATTGACTTAGGAGTCAAATGAGAACATTTGATCATAGGTCATAATCATCGTTTAAGCACAAGTGGGGTTACCACTTTTACATAAAGCATTGTTGTGTTCACACCATTAGAGTTGCTTTAGGTCAATTCTTAGAGTAAAGCCCCCCCCTAGATGTGATATCCCCCCTAAGAGGGATGAACTAACCTTGGGTTTTGTCGATGATGACTTCATGTAGATATTGAAGATGTGGATGCTCAATGTTGATGTAGGTCATTTCACTAGTAGAAAAAGGGCCATTTGTCCCGGTTCATAAGGCCCATTTGTCTCGGTTCGGGAACCGGGACTAAAGGGTCGGGACTAAAGCCCAACACCTTTAGTCCCGGTTCTTATACGAACCGGGACAGATGGGGCTCCACGTGGCCGCCTGCTGGAGCTCGGGCTGGAGGACCTTTAGTCCCGGTTGGTGTTACCAACCGGCCTTTAGTCCCGGTTGGTAACACCAACCGGAACTAAAGGAATTTTTTTTAAAAAAAATTGAATTTTTTTAAATTTTTTTTTTTTTTTCTGATTTTCAAATATTTGAATTATTTGACAATTTAACCTCTAATCACCCCTCCCTCCTCACTGCTTTAGAATTTAATCTCTAATCAGCACTCATTCCAAATCGTCTAACGTCCCGGCCGGTCACCCATCCTCTCACTACTCCAGCCTGAGCACGCTTAACTTTCGAGTTCTAATCCCCCTAGTTTCTAAGTCTGCACTTGTTGTTTTCCTGACAATACTAAGCTGTCAATCCTATTAACCCTTAGGAGTTGAACTTGAGCATTAAGCACCGTTTGAGTTTGAAACTATTATTCTAAAAAACAATAATTATTTAGTAACACTAATATTTCTTGAATAAATAGTTTGACCACAGTTTGACCTGATTTGACCATAGTTTGACCTGATTTGACCATAGTTTGACCAAAATTCAAAAAAACTAAAATAATTATTTAGTAACACTAATATTTCTTGAATAAGTAGTTTAACCATAGTTTGACCAGATTTAACCAAAATTCAAAAAAAACTGAAATTTGAGCATAACTTTTTTTCCTTTAAGAATTTGAGGATTCTAAAATTTGCAAAACCGCCTTTGGCAGTCGGATATATTATGCGTTTTTTTTTCGACATCGTATGCAAAAGATATGGCCGTTTTACTTTTTCATAACACTTTTTTTGCAAAACATGTCCAAATTTAAGTTTTTTAATTTTCCTAACTAGTAGATGTAGTAACATAACTACATCTTGAAGGATTTTAATTTTTGAAGTTTTTATCATTTTCTTTTGTTTTTTACAAAACTGAAATGACGATACACAGGGGGGGTAGAGTTTGAACCTCTTTATTCCGGGATGGTGTCCATCCAATCCTACCGTCTACTACATCTGCTAGCACCGTCTAACATGTGACTAGGAGCAAAAAGAATTAAATTAAAAACTATTTTTAAACTCAAATTATTCACAATCTAGGATTTGAAGCAAATTTGAACAAATTCATATTTAAATCATTCAAATTTGAAAACTAATGGCACAAACAGAAACTAGACAAAATTTTGAATCTAATGCAAAAAGAATCACTCAAAAACATCAAATATCCTAAAAGATATAAGCAATTTAAAACAGAAACTAAACACAAAGAACAAATGAAAAAACAAAAAACAAATTTCAAAACCCCTTTAGTCCCGGTTGGTGGCTCAAACCGGGACTAAAGGTGTAACTTTTAGTCCCGGTTTGAGCCACCAACCGGGACTAAAGCCTCAACCCCTTTAGTCCTGATTCGAGCCACGAACCGGGACTAAAGGGCATCGCACCCTTTAGTCCCGGTTCGTGGCTCCAACCGGGACTAAAGGTCACATTTGAACCGGGACTAATGCCTGCCCAGCGCCCTAGCCGCTCGAACCGGGACTAATGCTCACATTAGTCCCGGTTCATAATGCAACCGGGACTAATGCTCCGATCCGGCTGTGACGAAAGCCCTGTTTTCTACTAGTGTTTGGAGCAATCCATTGGAGTGAGTTGCACTTTCAATACCTACATGGGTTAGTCCCACAAGGAACAAACAAGGATATCCATAGACATAGAGTGAAGTACACACAAGATGATGTCCATGAAAGCATTAGGTTACCTTGTCCCTTGTCTTACCAACAAGAGGGTTTGTGACTCCCTGAACTAGTGCAAGATGTGGAAGATGATTGCACTTGTTCTTGCCAAAATGATATGAGTGAAATATGTTGGCGGAGTCACCCTCAAGAATTCTCTAGTTCTTCTTCTTCGGGATCCACATCATCTTGATGGGAATCCTTAGAGTTGTAGTCGTACTTGATGAAGTAGAACTTGATGTAGTCTTGGGAACCCACTTGACCAAGGCCTTAGGAGCTTCTTCAAATGCATCAATCTCCTCTTGAAGCTTGTCCTTGCCTTTTTGCTTGAGGTCTTGTGGTGGAAGATCGTCATGAGCTTGTGTCCCCTCGAAGGAAGTAGGATCATACTTCCCTTGTTGAGGAACAAACTTCGTCTTGGGGTATTGTGTAGGAGATATGCCCTAGAGGCAGTAACAACAGTTATTTTGTATCTCCTGGTTTGTAATGAAAGTTTATGTTCCATGCTATAACTGCTGTGGCTCCTGAGCCCGTATATCCATAAAGGCTCTGAGGAAAACCCATGTGCACGTGTGGGATAATAAACAGTGATATGTATTCCTAGTCATGCCTCTAAGACTAGCTCAAGTATTGCATGATGATTATGTTTTCCTGATCATGGGCATGTCTATGCCAGCAATTTTGAGAGCACAATTGATGGTAGAACACTTGTGTTGAATCAACCCGAATTGTTGTTATGCTATGAGATTCTTTCGTCACAAGTTTATGGTTTATAACACAGAGAAGTTAATGTTTGCATAATTCCTTAGACCATGAGAGTATCGAGTTCCTTCATACTTGCTTCATGAACTTTGGGGTTTGTTAAACGTCATCCGTAACTGGGTGGCTATTACGGCGGCTTACGGGATCACGGAAAAGTATGGCAAGTAACGAGATAGCTCAAGATTGGGATTTGCTCCTCCGACGATGGAGAGATATACTCGGGCCCTCTCGGTGTTACGGTATCCATCATCGTCTGGCCAGACAACTTGTGATTTGATCATTGGGATGCCGGAACACGGAAACGAGAAAAGAGAACAAAACCGGTAACGAGGTAACTTGCATGATGGACAAATGTTGATCCACAGGAATGCAATAAATCTCACCTCGGGTGTTTGTGACATATTGCGAAGCAACAGGAATAGCTCACGGCAACTGGAGGTTCACTCGAATATTCATTCGTGTGGGTATAGGGGTCAATATGGGTGTCCACGGCTCCGATGTTGATCATTGATCGGAAGGGGTTCCAGGTCATGTCTATGCTTCACCGAACCTATAGGGTCACACGCTTAAGGGTCATCTATCTGCTGAATACTAGACAGGGAGTCTGAGAGAAAATCACCGAAAAAGTTTCGGACACCGAAAAAGTTTCGGACACCGAAAAAGTTTTGGACAGCGGAAAGGTTCCGCAAAGAGGTCACCAGATGAGTTCCGGTGAAACTGAAAAGTTGTTTCAGAGGATACCATAAAGTCAAATTGTTTTCGGCACATGTCTGATAATTCTTGGAGGGTGCCAGAATCATTCTGGAAACTTCTGGGAATTTTCTGGAAGAAAAACCGGAAATGTTTCGGAGCTGCCGGAACCGCTTCAGATGCTTTTCGCAGATGAAAATCACTAATCTGGAATTGTTCCAGAACGCGTTGAAAATTATTTTAGTGGGTACTGGAATTGTTCTAAGCCCACATAAATATTTTCAGTTTGAACGGACGCTGAAAAATGTCGTCATGAATAGTGAAAGTGCTTTTTGGATAATTTTTTGGAAGCCACCTTTTAGGGCTTTTGCTAAAGGCTTCTAGAAGGGCTTGGGGGGCCATGAGAGCCCCTCATGGGGGGCCCCCTAGGGGTGGCCGGCCAAGGAAGGGGGAGCTCCTTGGAGCTCCACATGGCATCCCAAGTTTACCCTTATGCCCATGAGGTGTGACCTAATGCATGGGTTTTTTGGTAATTAGTGGAGGAGCCCTACCCCTTGGCTTTCCTATAAATAGAGGAGATGGGGGCTGCCATCTCTTCATCCCTTGCTCTCATACACATGCCATGCATTATCTGGCTTCTTCTCTCCCTCCCACGAAAAGAGTTTCGTAGAGCCGAAAGGCTGTCTGGGTTCCGGCAGGAACTAGTTCTGGACGGCGAAGCCCTGCCGGATAGCTGACACCGTATGTGTGCAACCCCGTAGAGAGGTCGTAGTTTCGGTCTTTTGCCTGAGGGGCTGTTCGAGTGTCCTCCCGAAGGGCTGTCCGAGTCTCCGTTCGAGTTTCGAGGGTCCTCCCGAAGGGCTGTCCGCGACATCGTCCGGGGGACTGTCCGACCGCCTCCCGAAGGGCTGTCCGACGAGGGAGTACATCCTCGCGGTTGGGAGGTTGTAAATCCTAGCTGCGGGGATCTGCACCAACGATCTCCACCGACTCTTCTTCCGCTGCGCTTCGAGTCGGTACGGATCAGATCAAACCTTGTATGCAGTCTCCATAGTGGTCCTGGGCGTGCTCGCTATACCGAAATTTTTTGTTTTCTGTCGCGTCCCCTTACAGTGGCATCAAGAGCCATGCTATGCGTAGATGCAGGTTACGATCTAGAATACATGGAGATGTATGGGTATTGCATAATATAATTTTGGAGTAGATGAGATCTATTGCTGAAAATTATTTATGCGGGTGACAGATGAAATCTGTTACCCGACGTTCTTGTTGCTTCCCTAGAATTTGCGTTTGCTCAATCTCGAGACAGCATGGTGGAATTTGACAAAGTTCTGGCAATCCGTGATCCTGATTGATCATGGAAGTGCTATCAGTTCTTTGGGTTCTGCCATAGTCAAAAGAAAGATGAAATTCGCAGATGAAAGGGCATTGCAGATATGATCTGCACGGGGGTCATGCGTATGACGAAGTTTAGTATGGGGCTCGAGATTTAATTATCTCGTGTTTCATACACCCCGAGATGTTAATCTAGCAACATGAATAATCATACTTGATGATAAAACGTTGGTAGCTGCGGTTTGAGTAAAAACCTTAGAAGCCACGTAAAATAAAATTTTGCATAAACCGATTAGAGGCGTCTAACTAGGTTTTGCAGGATGTTTTGCATGTGATGTGGTATAGCAATGCTCATATTCAATTTGATTATGTATGAGATGACTATATGATGTAATTAACATGACCTGCGTGTCATGATTCGGCATGATGGCTGGAGCCATATGATTGCACTTTAATGACCTGCGTGTCAACCTTAAGTAATGCATTTATTTTATCTTGCTATGGAGATAGAAATATTATCTGGTGCATCAACAAGGTGGTGGCAATCTTCGCGAAGGTGAACACCGAAGCGAATGCCGAAGACGAAGAAATGAAAGACTTCTCCGTCAGAAGAGGCTATACCATATCATGCTATTATGAATTGCTTGAGATGTTTATCCCTCTTGATGCACCCTTCTTGATTGCGCGGTAGTCGCTTTTTTTTTAGGGTGATCTCTCACTTAAAATATCAAGTAGTTAGTGTTCTCCCAAGTGTAGCACCGTCACGGCACCTAACTTTTCGGGGTACCACATGGACACATGGGTACGAACGATTAGGAAATGTGAGGCGGGTGAGTTGAGACCTCGCAGCAAGATCACTTGGTTGTCTTGACGTTCTGGAGGAGCGTCCTGAGCTCGGAACACGCCCATCGAAAGATGAACAAGAGTCACATAGAGATGTGATTGGCAAGTTGGCCTACCAATTGAAATTCTCGTCACTTGAGATGGACACATCCTTGGCGTTGGTTTTCAATTTGGATCTTGAATCACTCACAATCAATTTTGAGAGATATTGATTTGAGTGGGAGCGCACTTTAGAATAAACTAGTTTATTCACTAGTGCAAATTTCATTATAAACAAAGTCTAAGTGAAACCTGTGTTTTCCGTTGTAGATCAAATGGCTCGCAACACCGCGTTCAACTTAGGCCCGATGTTAGAGAAAGAGAAGTTAACTACGACTGGAAACAACTATGCGGACTGGGTCCGCAACCTGAGGATTGTCCTCAGGAGCGCTAAGAAACTGTATGTGCTTGAAAATGCTCTTCCAGCTAAACCGGCGGCAGAGGCCCCGGAAGATGAACAAAATGTCTGGGCCACTAAGGATGATGATCACAACTTAGTGCAGTGCCTCATGCTAGCTTGCATGAGTACAGACCTTCAAAAACGTTTTGAACTCCATAAACCCCGTGATATGATCCGGGAATTGGATGCTTTGTACAAGGAAACCGCAAAGTCTGAACGATTTGATATCATGAAGGCTTTGATGGATTGCAAGATGGCTGAGGGTAGTTCAGTTGGCGAACACGTGGTCAAAATGATTGGCTATGCTGAAAGGCTTAAAACCCTGGAATTTCCACTTCCACCTGGCCATACGATGGACATGTTGCTTTCTTCACTCCCCCCGTCTTACGACGGTTTTGTATTAAACTACAACATGAGTGGGATGGAGAAGGAACCGGAAGAGGTGCTCGCCATGCTGAAAACTGCAGAAGGAGGACTGCGGAAAAATCGCAAGCAAGTGTTGCTTGTGAATAAAACCGCCAGTTTCAAAAAAAAGAAAGGCAAGCCAAAGAAGGGCAAGGGCGCCGGTAAGACCGGCTCCCAAAGCAACTCTAAGGGTGGGGCCAAGAATGAAACTGAGTGCTTCTACTGCAAGGGCACAGGACACTGGAAGAGAAACTGCAAGAAGTATCTGGAAGATAAGAAGTCTGGGAAAACCGGAAAAGGTATAATTGTTATACAAGTTAATGTCATTGACGTTTTGCTTGCTAGCGAAAATTCTAAGTCTTGGGTATTTGATACCGGATCGGTTGCTCACATTTGCAACTCGATACAGGGGCTTCAGAAGGTGCGCAAGCTGGCAAAGAATGAAGTCGTGATGCGCGTCGGGAACGGCGCTGGGATCGCCGCTCAAGCCGTCGGCATTATGCCTCTACGTCTCCCTTCAGGATTTATCTTAGAACTAAGTAACTGTTATTTTGTTCCACTGTTGTGTAGAAACATTATCTCCGGATCATGCTTAGTACACGATGGGTATTCGTACAAGTCTGAGAACAATGGTTGTTCACTTTATTGTAAGGATATGTTTTATGGATTTGCACCCATTGTTGGGGGCCTTTTCATACTAAATCTTGAATGTGGAAATGATGTCTTTAACGTGAATGCTAAACGCCTTAAGAAGGCTAATACCACCACCACTTTCTTGTGGCACTGTCGGCTTGGCCACATCGGAAAGAAACGCATGCAAAGACTCCATAAAGATGGAGTTTTACCGTCCCTTGATTTTGAATCATTTGACACATGTGAAGCTTGCTTGATGGGGAAAATGACCAAGACGCCGTTCACGGGTCATCCTGAACGGGCGGGTGAATTATTGGAAATAATACATAGTGATGTATGTGGTCCAATGAACACGGCCGCACGGGGTGGGTATTTTTACTTCGTGACTTTTACTGATGATTTAAGTCGGTATGGCTATATCTACTTGATGAAGCATAAGTCGGAAACCTTTGAAAAGTTCAAAGAATTTCAGAATGAGGTAGAAAATCATCGTGACAAAAAGATTAAGTTTCTGCGGTCTGATGGCGGAGGCGAGTATCTTAGTCATGAGTTTGGCCAACATCTGAGTGACCGTGGAATCGTTTCACAGCTTACGCCTCCCGGAACTCCACAGAGAAACGGAGTATCGGAACGACGTAACCGAACCTTGTTGGACATGGTAAGGTCGATGATGTCTCTTACAGATCTACCAATATCTTTTTGGGGTCACGCACTACTCACTGCCGCTTATACATTAAACAGAGCACCGTCTAAGTCTGTTGAGACGACACCACATGAGATGTGGAAAGGGAAGAAACCCAGTGTGTCGCATCTCAAAATTTGGGGTTGTGAAGCTTATGTAAAACGTTTACAACCAAGCAAACTTGATCCCAGATCAGACAAATGTTACTTTGTAGGTTATCCCAATGTAACCATTGGGTATTCTTTCTACCACCCGTCCGATAACAAAGTGTTTGTTGCCAAAGATGGACACTTTCTTGAGAAAGAGTTTCTCGCTAAAGAAGCAAGTGGGAGGACAGTACAACTTAATGAGATTAGTGAATCTTTGGCAACCGTTGATATGGCTAAAGAACCGGAAGAAATTCCGCTAATTATCCCTACAACTGAGCCGGAAGTTGTCGCATATGATGAGGAGACTTCAGACAATGTTGTAACTGAACCGCGCAGATCAGGTAGGGCTATCCAACCACCTGAATGGTTTCATAACGAAATCTTCATTCTTGAAGACGATGAACCTGCGCACTACAAGGAAGCGATGGCGGGGCCCAGCTCAAAAGAATGGCACAAGGCCATGAGATCCGAAATGGAATCCATGTACGAAAACCAAGTTTGGAACTTGGAAGAACTTCCAGAAGGACTAAAGCCGATTGGTTGTAAATGGATTTTCAAAAAGAAGACGGACGCGGATGGTAACATTACTATCCACAAAGCTAGACTTGTCGCGAAAGGGTTCACGCAAGTTCCAGGAGTGGACTACGACGAGACTTTCTCGCCCGTAGCTATGCTTAGGTCTGTTCGGATATTACTAGCAATTGCTGCTTATTTCGATTATGAAATATGGCAGATGGATGTCAAAACGGCTTTCCTAAATGGAAACCTCAAAGAGGATGTATATATGATACAGCCAGAAGGTTTTGTCATTCATGAGGATGCTGGAAAGGTATGCAAACTTCAGAAAGCCATTTATGGTCTGAAGCAAGCGTCAAGGAGCTGGAACATTCGTTTTGATGAAGTGGTCAAAGAGTTTGGCTTCATCAGGAATGACGAAGAATCTTGTGTTTACAAGAAGTTTAGTGGGAGCGCAAAAGCATTTCTAATCTTGTATGTGGATGACATATTGTTGATTGGAAATTACATGAATTTTCTTAGCGAAATAAAAGACTCATTGAAGAAAAGGTTTTCAATGAAAGACTTAGGCGAAGCGGCATATGTATTGGGCATCAGAATCTATAGAGATAGATCAAAACGCCTGATAGCGCTTAGCCAAAGCACGTACATTGACAAGGTGTTGAAAAGGTTCAACATGGAGAACTCCAAGAAAAGCCTACTCCCCATGTCACCTGGCACAGTGCTTTGCAAGAATCAGAGTCCTCAAACTCTCGATGAGCGAGTACAAATGAATGATGTTCCATATGCCTCGGCAGTTGGTTCTATTATGTATGCCATGCTATGTACAAGACCGGATGTTTCCTATGCGCTAAGTGTTAGCAGCCGGTACCAAAGTGATCCAGGATTGGAACACTGGGCCGCAGTCAAGGGTATTCTTAAGTACCTCAGACGGACCAAGGATTTACTCCTTGTGTACGGAGGTGATGAAGAGCTCATTGTAAGTGGTTACACTGATGCAGGCTTCATGACTGACCCAGATGACTTCAAATCTCAATCAGGCTATGTTTTCATATTGAACGGTGGTGCAGTTGATTGGAAAAGTTCCAAACAGAAGACTGTGGCGGATTCTACAACGGAGGCGGAGTATGTTGCCGCTTCAGAAGCCTCCAAGGAGGCGGTTTGGATCAAGCAATTTCTTGAAGACCTTGGTGTGGTTTCTAGTGCCCAGGACCCGGTGGAGATCTATTGTGATAATAGTGGCGCCGTGGCTCAGGCAAGGGAGCCAAATTCGCACCATAAGACAAGACATATTCAACGCAAATATAAACTCATTTGACATCATGTCGAAGAGGGTTTAGTGAAAGTACGCAAAGTTCACACGGATCTGAATGTGTCAGACCCGATGACGAAGCCTCTACCACGAGCAAAGCATGAGCAACACCGGATAGCCATTGGTGTTAGGGAAGCCATGTAACTGGATTATGACTCTAGTGCAAGTGGGAGTCTGTAGGAGATATGCCCTAGAGGCAGTAACAACAGTTATTTTGTATCTCCTGGTTTGTAATGAAAGTTTATGTTCCATGCTATAACTGCTGTGGCTCCTGAGCCCGTATATCCATAAAGGCTCTGAGGAAAACCCATGTGCACGTGTGGGATAATAAACAGTGATATGTATTCCTAGTCATGCCTCTAAGACTAGCTCAAGTATTGCATGATGATTATGTTTTCCTGATCATGGGCATGTCTATGCCAGCAATTTTGAGAGCACAATTGATGGTAGAACACTTGTGTTGAATCAACCCGAATTGTTGTTATGCTATGAGATTCTTTCGTCACAAGTTTATGGTTTATAACACAGAGAAGTTAATGTTTGCATAATTCCTTTGACCATGAGAGTATCGAGTTCCTTCATACTTGCTTCATGAACTTTGGGGTTTGTTAAACGTCATCCGTAACTGGGTGGCTATTACGGCGGCTTACGGGTTCACGGAAAAGTATGGCAAGTAACGAGATAGCTCAAGATTGGGATTTGCTCCTCCGACGATGGAGAGATATACTCGGGCCCTCTCGGTGTTACGGTATCCATCATCGTCTGGCCAGACAACTTGTGATTTGATCATTGGGATGCCGGAACACGGAAACGAGAAAAGAGAACAAAACCGGTAACGAGGTAACTTGCATGATGGACAAATTGTTGATCCACAGGAATGCAATAAATCTCACCTCGGGTGTTTGTGACATATTGCGAAGCAACAGGAATAGCTCACGGCAACTGGAGGTTCACTCGAATATTCATTCGTGTGGGTATAGGGGTCAATATGGGTGTCCACGGCTCCGATGTTGATCATTGATCGGAAGGGGTTCCAGGTCATGTCTATGCTTCACCGAACCTATAGGGTCACACGCTTAAGGGTCATCTATCTGCTGAATACTAGACAGGGAGTCTGAGAGAAAATCACCGAAAAAGTTTCGGACAGCGGAAAGGTTCCGCAAAGAGGTCACCAGATGAGTTCCGGTGAAACTGAAAAGTTGTTTCAGAGGATACCATAAAGTCAAATTGTTTTCGGCACATGCCTGATAATTCTTGGAGGGTGCCAGAATCATTCTGGAAACTTCTGGGAATTTTCTGGAAGAAAAACCGGAAATGTTTCGGAGCTGCCGGAACCGCTTCAGATGCTTTTCGCAGATGAAAATCACTAATCTGGAATTGTTCCAGAACGCGTTGAAAATTATTTTAGTGGGTACTGGAATTGTTCTAAGCCCACATAAATATTTTCAGTTTGAACGGACGCTGAAAAATGTCGTCATGAATAGTGAAAGTGCTTTTTGGATAATTTTTTGGAAGCCACCTTTTAGGGCTTTTGCTAAAGGCTTCTAGAAGGGCTTGGGGGGCCATGAGAGCCCCTCATGGGGGGCCCCCTAGGGGTGGCCGGCCAAGGAAGGGGGAGCTCCTTGGAGCTCCACATGGCATCCCAAGTTTACCCTTATGCCCATGAGGTGTGACCTAATGCATGGGTTTTTGGTAATTAGTGGAGGAGCCCTACCCCTTGGCTTTCCTATAAATAGAGGAGATGGGGGCTGCCATCTCTTCATCCCTTGCTCTCATACACATGCCATGCATTATCTGGCTTCTTCTCTCCCTCCCACGAAAAGAGTTTCGTAGAGCCGAAAGGCTGTCTGGGTTCCGGCAGGAACTAGTTCTGGACGGCGAAGCCCTGCCGGATAGCTGACACCGTATGTGTGCAACCCCGTAGAGAGGTCGTAGTTTCGGTCTTTTGCCTGAGGGGCTGTTCGAGTGTCCTCCCGAAGGGCTGTCCGAGTCTTCGTTCGAGTTTCGAGGGTCCTCCCGAAGGGCTGTCCGCGACATCGTCCGGGGGACTGTCCGACCGCCTCCCGAAGGGCTGTCCGACGAGGGAGTACATCCTCGCGGTTGGGAGGTTGTAAATCCTAGCTGCGGGGATCTGCACCAACGATCTCCACCGACTCTTCTTCCGCTGCGCTTCGAGTCGGTACGGATCAGATCAAACCTTGTATGCAGTCTCCATAGTGGTCCTGGGCGTGCTCGCTATACCGAAATTTTTTGTTTTCTGTCGCGTCCCCTTACATATTGATCTTCTTCCCACTCAACTCCATTGGCATTGAACTTCCGTTCAAAACCAACAACTTGATTCTTCCGTTGCCTTCCTTGCTTGCGTACAATTTCCACAAATTGCTTACTTCCGGCAAGGCTCTTGTAAACACCTTTCTCTATAATTCCCTTCAATAAGCTATTTTCTTGCTCAAGTGTAACTTGGCTAAGAGAATCATTAGTGGAATCAAGAGAACTACTAGAAGCAACAATATTGGATTTAGCATGATTATTGTTACTACTAGAAGAAGAATCTTTCTTACTCTTGTTGCTAGATTTTACTTGTGGCATGTAAGTAGACAAGAGTAATCGCTTGGCAATCTAAGAAGAACTTTTCTTACGAAGATCATCATTGATTGCTTTTAAGAACCCATGCTCTTGCTCTAGGTTGAGCTTTTCAAAGCATAGTTTCTCATGAGTCTTTAAAAGCTCTCGATGATCTTCTAAGGTAGTTTCATGAGCTAACTTAAGAGTGTTTAGTTCTTTAGTTAGACGCTCAATCTCCTTCTTATCATCGTCATTCATTTTATCCTATTTAGCATGATTGATAGCAAATTCATCATAGTTTTCATCACTAGAGTTGTCAACAAGTAAATCATCATCACCTAGCAAATCATCTTCATCACTATTGAAATCAACATACTCGGGCTGTGATACCTTTGGGCCTTTAGCCATGAAGCATCTTCCAATACCTTCATTTGGTGAGTCAAATATGTCATAGGAGTTGGTTGACACAAGTGCTAGACCGGCAACACCTTCATCTTGAGTATATTCGGAGTCGGAGTGATAACTTCTCTCGGAGTGGTGGTCGGAGTCGGAGCCGGATACCCATTCACCAACATGAGCTTGATGTCTTCGTTTTGTATAGCTCCTTGATGACTTGTCCTTCCTTTCCGAATCCTTGCTTCTGCGAGAGGTTCTTCGTTCATAACGATCATCTCTACTCCTTCTCTCCCTTGGAGGTGATTCTTCTCTTTTGCTTCTTCTTTTAGGTGAGTCTTCTCTTCTTTTGTAGGGAGCCGTACACTCATTGGAGTAGTGTCCGAGTCTTCCACAATTGTAGCAATTACGCTCACGACTAGAAGATCTTTTGTCATTGTAGGACCTTGACTTGGAACTTCTTTCCTTGCTTCTACTCTTGTAGAACTTGTTGAAGTTCTTCACCATTAGGCTCAATTCCTCATTGAAGGCTTGTTTCTCACTTGATGATGTAGGAGCATCACATGAGGCTTTGTAAGTACCACTAGACTTGTTGTGAAGCTCTTCTTTATCCTTGAGTGACATCTCATGAGCTACAATTCTTCCAATGACTTCCGTTGGCTTGAGATCTTTGTAATTTGGCATCATTTGGATCAATGTGCACACGGTGTCATATTTTCCATCCAAGGCTCTTAGGATCTTCTTGATGATGAATCTGTCGGTCATCTCTTCACTTCCTAAGCCGGCAATCCCATTTGTGATGAGAGCAAGCCTAGAGTACATTTCAGCGACACCTTCACCATCCTTCATTTTGAACTTGTCAAGCTGACTTTGAAGCACATCCAATTTGGATTCCTTGACGGAGTCGGTACCTTCTTGCATATCAATCAAAGTATCCCAAATTTCCTTTGCATTCTCAAGACGGCTGATTTTGTTGAATTCATCGGGGCACAATCCGTTGAAGAGGACATCGCAAGCTTGAGCATTGTATTGCAACATCTTGCGGAAAGCTTCACCCAGACTCAAAGAGACGGAAGAATACTTCATGCCCGGTAGCTTACCTATGCAACAGTAAGTCATTATGGGCTATGGCTTGGTTGACCTTAGTTGTGACTCTGGCTGGGATGGTGCTAGCAGATGTAGAACTACGGTAGGATTGGATGAGCACAGGACAGTGGTCAGAGGAACTCTTTGAAAGACCATGTTTTGGTCGTCTTGTTCTCAAACACCCTGAAGTGCGTGAACGTAAATAGAGAGATCGAATCTTGTGGGTAAAGTGCGCAACACTCTGCAGAGTTAAAACCTAATCGATTAGCCGTGTCCCCGGTTACGGACAATTTGAGCCTCTGGACTTGGATCTATCTCTGAACTCTCAACACCGGACTGATAATTAATTGTGGGCAACATAAAATTGTTCTGGGCTATGAGACATCGGTTGGCGGAACCATGTCATAGTAGATAACTCCGTAGTGAAAACTCCTGATTATTCCTTTGTTGTAGGGAAAATAAAACCAGCTTTTATGCAAAAAACTCAGACACAGAGCCGCAAAGCCATACTGTATATAGAATAGTCTTTATCATCTGATTTCTATCGTGATCTTGCTGGTACATTCAATGTACTGACCTACACGGCTGCAATGTATCATGTTGCAGGATTTTTTTTCTACGACGAGTGAGTTTCGTTGTAGGGTTACGGTCTACACTCAACCTGCCAATGGCGTTGATGGGACTCCACACCCGTTTGTTTGTTTCCGCTGAGACTTATGAGGTATATATCTGTTTTACGTTATTTGTACATGTGATTGCACTTTAATATATACATTTATGTACTGTGTGTGCTAGCATACCGATCCAGGAATGGCACAGATACACAGAGGCTTTACCGTTTGAGGTCGGGTCACTACATTCCAGTAGGGCAGTTAGCCTGTTCCTGTAGCAGTTCGAAAAAAAAAAAGAACGAAAATGATGTTAGCATTTTCAAAACTGCTCTTAAACCATAAAAAATTTGAGAAATTATTCTGTACGAAAAAGTTGTAGCTAATCAATATCTTTCCAATGGTATATCATTTGCATTGTTCTGACAAATGGTTTGGAAATTTCACTCAAAATACGTTGAATATCGGTTTATGTGAATTTTTAAAATTTGAAACCTGCTCTTAAACCGTGTAGATTTTGGAAAAATGTTCAACATGAAAAAGGTCCACCTTGTTAATAGCTCTCCAATGGTATAATACTTGCCTCACTCCGATAAACACTTTGAAAGTTTCAACAAAAAACTGTGCCAAAAAATAGTGCGAAAAAAAGTCCGAGAGCATTTAGCTAGTAAAGAACATGTAGTTAACTTTTTTTGTTTTCGGCAATTAGCTAAAAAAATCTAACTACACTTTCTTTTCATGCTTACTTCCCTTGAACTTTTTCTGGCACTATTTTTTCGGACCTTTTTTGGTCGAAACTTTGAAACCATTTATGGGAACGACGCAAGTATATACCATTGGAAAGCTATGGATAAGGCAAAATGTTTACATGTCGAACATTTTCCCAAAATCTGCACAGTTTTAAGAGCAATTTCTAAATTAGAAAAATTTACATAAACCTGCATTGAAGATATTTTGAACGAAAATTTCAATATGTTTGTTGGAATGAGGCAAATTGTGTATCGTTGGAAAGATATCGATTAGCCACAACTTTTTCATGTAGAGCACTTTTCCAAATTCTCTATGGTTTAAGAGCAGTTTTGAAAATACTAACATCATTTTTATCCTTTTTTGCCCGAACTACTATAGGAACAAGCTAACTGCTTCGACCGAAATAACCAACAGCCTGGTGATGAGCAAGCAAACTAACGGGACAGTAGTTCATTCTTTTTTAGCCCGAACAACAAAGGAACATGCAAACTGCTCCGACCGAAATAGCCAACTTCCCGTTGATGAGCAAGCTAATTGCCGTGAACTGCCCAATTTTGCATAGTGAACAATCACTTTTTTCAGAGCGATCTGCTCATCTTTTTTTTATAAAAAATAGAGCGAACTGCTTGCCGTCGCAGTGGGCTAACTGCATCGCGCTTTTTCTAAGAGAGAACTTATGTAGTTTACTCAGCTAACTGGTACATTTCTTTAAAAAAAGCTAATTGCTACAGGGCCCCTGAGTGAACCACCGCGTCACAAATTGCTACAGGGTCTCGCTGGACAGTGGGAGTAGCTCCATGGAGGAGGTGGTCATCATCGCCATGCTCCACGGGGCCATCCTGCATCAGGTGGGGCGCGTGGTCAGCGTAGCCGAACGGCGGCTCCAGAGCTGGAATTAGAGGGGACATAGGCCAGGAGGTTGGGTGATGGAAGGTTACCCGCGGCGACGAGGTTGGGGATGCAGCCAGTGGGGGAGGCACGCGGCGGCGCGCAGGGCGCGACTGATGAGCTCATCGTCGGGTATCTGGGTGTGGGATGTGGTATCCGGCCACCGCCGGATTGAGGGAAGAAGGGACATCGGCAGAGGTAGTAGCTGTGCAGGGGGCGGCGGCGGGGGAAGCTCTTGGAAAAGGAGGAGACAAGGGACACGGTGGGGAAGGCCGAGGCACATGGCGGCGGAGTGAGGTAGCGCACGGCCGGGGTGGTTGAGTAGGCACGTGGCCGGGGGTGGGGGAGGTGGAGCGCGGACTATTCTTTAACCCTCCTAAAAGTTTCTAAATACTTATTCTATAAACCCCCTCCCCCCACGACTTGTCTCACCCAACCTCCCCGATCCCGACACTAGGCCGCCCTCCACCCACCCCCCCCCCCCCCCCCCCCCAATCGCCTGGT